>JALIZH010011407.1:0-29812 GCA_030522465.1 Rhipicephalus appendiculatus
TTCATTAAGCGATGTTTTGTGTGCATTCATGATTGGTTACATGTCCGTAATTCGTGCACAGTTTAAGTATGCACTGCAACACACGAAACATGGCCGCAGCTCTGTCCTGGTATTACTGGTTGTGCTGAGCGATCCTTTCGAGGCGAAAATTCGTAACATTTGTTAGACTAGCAAAGCAGATGACCACTTTTCTTTCATAGGCCACTTTTCTTTCATCACAAACCGGCAGCAACCGAGCCTATGCTACGTGTAATGACAAACGCAGCACAACTGGCGCTGCTGCCTCTTAGTCTCTCAAGGAACTAAGATGAAGATTCAAGTTTCAGCGTCGCTTGCTCGTAAGAATAAATACCGTTACATACAATTGGACATAAAGGTAATAACACAACGAAAAATAAAACATTGCTGTAAGGAATGCGAGAATGGGTGACGCCATCTTCACATAATATTCGGAGGTTTCTGGAGGTCGACGTTGCCGCATGACGATGTCACAGAAGTTTCGTCGTGTGTCACAGAACACTACCGGTCTGTTGACGTACACATGTACGGTAGTACTAGATGTCTGTCACTCTGGAAGCTTTGTACAGCTACAGAACAAGCTGTGTGAGTGTCGCGAGCAGAGCGGATCGCGTCGACTGATCCATGCACCAACAGTTCAGAGAGAAAGCGAGACTATAAGTCTGCTAGTTATTGCAATACACTTGCATGCTTTTGTTTTTATTGTCAGTTTATGAGGAAGAACGGGAATGTTCATAGATTAAGGAGTACAGTGCACTTTCATTGCACTCGTTTGTTTTCGCATCCCATGTCTATATAGTTATCTCACCTAGGCTGAAGAATAAATCAAATGGCAAATGGCATGTTATATAATAATAATTTAAAATAAAGCTCTCAGCGAAAATACTAATTGCCGCGAGAATTATACGCACATTGATTGTAATACGTGTGATTGTAGTTACGTAGCTTTTAAGCACGCTGTCTCATTATCGGGGGGAAGTGTACTGGAAGGCGAAGAAGCGCGCCAGAACCTTCAGCGCGCGCAGTCGTGGGAACTCTCCGTAGGCGCAGTAGTCCTTGGCATCCTCGAACTGGATGTTGACGGCGGCGAACGTGTAATGGAGCTGCGTCATGTTCTTCTTGGTCTCGCACAACTGCGGAGGAGGATACAGTTTGCAGTGGTTTCGCTGTCACTGAAGTGTAAGACATGAAAACGCTGGTCCACTGCTATTTTGCGCTTGTCAGAAGTTGTTTTCACTTTTGTAGCATAATTGCATTCCAATGACACAATGATATGACCATAGCGATTGTAATATACACAATTTTATTTTCGATTCATGAGCGCCGCCATCTTGGACTGATAAGCGATTGTTTTGCCGGTTTTCTATATCGTAACATGAAATGATAATTGTCATGAAACGTTGAATGTGCCGGCCCAAACGTTTTCGTGCGTGCGAGTTCACTGTAGCAGTGTTTGCTTATTTGATACGGATACAAAACTGCAAAGTTATCAGTCCAAGATGGCGGCGCCTGAGCGCGTCCGGAAAATGGTGTATATCAAACGTCAAATCCTTGTATACTTCTGCTGGCTTTATTTTTCAGCAGCATTTCCGTCCGGAGATACTCAATGAATTCTGCATTTGAGAGCACGGAGCTGGACACGGCATCAAGACCTCATTGAGTCATTGCTTGCAATGTGTAGCATGTCGTTTTTAAGACAGAAGCTGGGAAAGGACAGAGCCGCTGCTGTCTGCTAGTCGAAAACGAGGAATCACTGCAGTTTACAGCATCCGTTCATTGCGTTTTGCTGGTGACTACCATTGCCAGTATTGACGACATGTAGTTGCTAAAACTTGTGCCCACAAAACACCTCATCCCCCCTTAGCCAACGTGTTGGGACGCTTCACGACTGCCACTGTGTGAAGACCCAGGAAACATCTGCTTTGTGGCATCCACATAGGTCTGAAACTCGTGCTTATGAAGCAACATTCATATTAGTCGAACGTACTAACCACGCACCGCGTTATCGCGCTACACTCGTACACGAAATCTCGTGGAAATATTTGCCCTCAACGCAGACTAAGAACAGGGACGTCGTTTTATGAATATAAATGCCATTGTAGTGGACGAGGATTGATGGCTTGTTCGCGCTGCCAGGAACTGGACGAACTACACGAGAGGAGACACACACACACTGGGTGAAAACGAGGATTAGTACACTCCGTGTGTCGCATGAAATTCGCGAACAGATCTCGATGCGATTTCGCTTATTTTCTGATTGAGATGGTTCCGGAAACCAAATGCGAAAGAAGCATTGGTAACACTGAGGAGGCGTACACGGTAGCAATGGTGACGACGGCAGCGTCTCCAAACACGGGGCCTACATTTATTACATTAGCGAAGTTATTCGTCGCCACGCGCGTACTTAGAATATAATTGTGCACGCGTAACTTATTTTATCGGATCTCAGGTTAGCATGCTGGTACCAGCTTCTTGGCTATCAGACATCTGGTATGAAAACAAACGCTTCATACACCGGAACCACTGCAAGAGCTCCTTTCCAATTTTTGCTCATTGAGCTACACGTATCCTCAATCAGGACTTGAAGGATATTTTCCCTTCCACTGAGCGTGTTTCTTGAACTTTTACTGCCCGTGAAAATCAGAAATTATGTTTAAAAGTTCATCGTGAGTGTACTTCCCGTAACTTCAACAGGGAATTTATTATGGTCCGCACTGCGCAAGTTGACGTCATTTGCTGTCTGACTCAATACAACCTGCAACCCTTCGTTATTTTTTCCTGCTCCAAACTATTCGTTCCCACGGCCAACTACTCATATTTCATTCGTGTTTGTTAACTACACGCACAATTTCTTCTACTTTAGGGTCTCTTATATCAAGATAATTAGGTTATACATGATTTTATGATACGGAGTAGTTATTTTTATGACTACATTCCTTTCATCATATAAAATTGTGATAAACGTGTTAGCGCCAACGAATTCCGATAACGTTGGTCGCGTTGTTGATTACGTTGAGACAGGCATATATACCAACCAGGGACAGATTCACTAGCTGAGCTCTGCGGAACTATTCAACATATACCACAAGAATACGCAATAGACATGTTGTGCTTGAACCGTTGCCAAAGATATAATTTCCCGAATATTTCCGTTTCTTTCTTTTGAGGACGCATGGAAACATCCAGATATTATTCAAAACACGCAGTGGAGTGCGAGACAGGAGAAATGCGCACTCCTTCACGTAGCGAGTCAAAAAGCGTCTCAGACAAGGACGAAGTGAGAAGAGATACGGCGCTGCTAACAGCCACTCTTAATTTACACATTGCCTTTTTGGCAAATGTTACAGCGCGCACACATAAAAGGTGTACGGTGAACAATTGCGCATCGACATTCCACAAAACGCGTCAGCTGTTTTGTTGTTATTGTTTTTTTTTTGGAGTGGGAGGGGGGGGGTGTGAAAGCGTTCGATGTTAACCCGAAGCAAAGAGCTTAGCGCTTTGCAAGCTCCCGAAAAACGTTAATGTCACTTCAATTCCTGAAAAAATGAGTATTTTTAGGAAGCTATCAAGAACAGCACACCCGTTAGGTAAGCGCTCTACGTTCAGCAGCGAAGTAATCCCTGCAGGCTTTCTATATATCCCTACAAAGCAGCGAAACAATGCATGATTAAAATACTGCGCTACAGTTACTGGGACATAAGAAGTTAGAGAGGACGCTCGTTACGAAGTGGACACTACAAGCGCAAACTATAAACTGAATACTCCGAAAAAAAACTTTCAGTCATCGCCACATCTTGTAATCCCCACGTGTAGCACCGGAAGACAGTTCAGCAAGATTGCCGCACCCCCCCCACCGTAAACCGACCATTCCCTTTCCCGGAGTTCTTTTAAATGCGAATGCATTTCTTAGTCGGGCCATGTCAGGCATCCGGCGTTGGCGTTGTCCGGCGTTGTCCGCGGGGAGGAGGAGGATAGGTTGAGGAGGTGTCCGCGCGCCGGCAGGTGTTATCTTCTCCTCTCTCACTCCCTCTCCCATAGCAACAGCTGCGGGCGCGCGCGCTTATCCTCGCCCCTCAGCAACCGCAGCAGGTGGTGCGGGCGGAGTAGCGGAGAGTGAGTGGAGAGGGAGGAGCGCGCTCTGGCGAGTGAGGGCGCTTGCATCGCGGGAGCTCGGCGGAGCTCCCGCGATAAAAAAAAAAAGAAAAAAAAAAACAGGCGCTGCGCCGTGCTCCCGACCGGGCTACAGAAATTAGGCGCCTTTTTCCTTTTTTCGAACCACAACCACCATATAAATGGAGTGAAGCGCGCGCGAAATGCATTCGCATTTCCTCACGATTCCCTTCGGGGGAGGTGGGGGCACTTTTCTTCCTTCATGGTTTTTTCAACAAAATTCAGTTGATAGTTTGCGCTTGTCGAGTCCACTTCGCAACGTGTGTCCTCTCTAACTTCTTATGTCCCAGTAACTGTAGCGCAGTATTTTAATCATGCAAAACCAACTAGCCCGAATACCCAACTTTGCTGAAACAATATATTCATTGAAAGTGTGACAGCCTGCCAAGATGTATCTTGAGATAATTTTGATTTTGACGTTGTGCCTGGCTTGTCATTGCATACTGCGCACATCTTGCTTCCCATGCATTTCAGATCAATTGCAATATACAGAAATTGCTTTTTATTCAGCTCTGTGTCTGTCGTCCTGACTTCGTCCTGTTTGAAGGGCAGTTAGAATACGTTCCAATATTGTACCATCTAGATCAGTGCGGCCCATTCCTTCCTCTATCAATGTCTCGTCTTACCTTCAAGCGAAGAGCGCGTGCTGTGTCATACGTAAAAAGCCACTTCTCATTCTTGTTGTACGTGAATTCGGATTGATAGGCTATGTCGTATTGGAAGTTCCCACTGTATCCTTTGGTCGATACAAGCCTGTTGGAATCAAAGAATGGCTCTCACTATATTACATGCTAAAATTCAGAACAGTCTAGCGGCAACAAGATACTAATTGTTCAATTGACCTGTTACATGAGGCTGACAGTGAGCGAAAGAATGGAAAATTGATCGAGCCACCCGTTTCGGCGAGACATAACCGCATAAAGCCAGCAAGTATGTTTTGAACAGCAACGTTGGGAATCTATGTGAAGCCAACATGATCACCCCGGCCACAGGTGGCACTAGATCAGACTTGCGGGCTTGGACATACATAAATAATCGCCAATACATGCACAAATATTCGGAGGAGCCACCGCCTTAGCTCTACTGACGATTGACCACACGCGTAATGCAGAAGCTTTAGGTTCGGCTCCCACTGGCAGCAAGTTATTTTTTTCGTGCATTTTATTTTCCTTTATTTTATAATTATAACAATTTAATTAAAAGCGATGGCCGATGCAAGATATCGTATTTTCTTTTTCGAATAAATTTTTAGAAATATTTGGAAACCGCTAATACGACATTGGTTGACAGTCTGATGTCGATTTTTCGGCGAATATGGACGGTCTGGAGTGCTCGTTTTAATTTTTTGTTTTGATTGACACGTGAGCTCCTTGCGTGGCAACGCTGTCCCGAAGCCGATAGGGAACTACGCGATGAGAGAGCAGCAGCATCGGTAGCCATAGTCAGCAAAATGCAGTAGTGTTTGCAAAGCAAGTTTGGGTTTAGTATTACAAATAAAATCCCCTGTTTCCGTTTGCTTCATTACACCTTGGCCTAATCCTATTATGTCTGGTATCTTCCAATAGATACATATATGATGTATTCAGCATACATTATGTTTAATACCAGAATGAATAATTATCCTTAATTCAAGTTATATTCAAAGCTGATGAACGCGTGTATCCAAGGTATGCATATAAAGCAGCCCGCTGTCCCAGACGAGCGCTTAATTAGGCGCGTGCTGCCCCATTCAAACAGCAGTATGAAATCACGGCGCCAACGGTTAGCCTCGACAGAGCAGGTGCATCGAGAAAAAAAAAATGCCCCCCACCTCCCCGAAGGGAATCGTGAGGAAATGCGAATGCATTTCGCGCGCGCTTCACTCCATTTATATATGCTGGTTGTGGTTCGAAGAAGGAAAAGGCGCCTAATTTCTGCAGCCCGGTCGGGAGCATGGCGCAGCGCCTGTTTTTTTTATCGCGGCAGCTCCGCCGAGCTGCCACGATGCGAGCGCCCTCACGCACCAGAGCGCGCTCCTCCTCTCCACTTCTGCCATCGCCTTGAGAGGCGCCCAGCCAGCGAACGGTCGAGAGTGAGGCGCGAGCGGACGGGAGAGTGGGGCGCAGGGAGGAGAGAGAGCGAACGGCGAGAGAAGGAGCGGCGAAGCACTGCACCTATCCTCCTCCTCCGCGGACAACGCCGGGCAACGCCGTACAACGCCGGACAACGCCGCCTGACATAGCGCGGCTAAGAAATGCATTCGCATCTAAAATAAAAAGAGTACCAAAAGTCGCCGAAAGCACGCCCCCCTCACCTCCTCGGCGACGGCGCGCGTCGAGACAGCCTAGCGCCAGCGCAGGATTGAGATAACTGAAGTCAACGCGGCTACCGCCGACGCGACCGCCGCCGCAAACGAAAGTTCGAGAAGTTTCTCACACTGCCCCCAAACCATCGCTATGCTGAGAGCGCATGAGTGAAGCCGAAGATTGGCCAACCCGGGTGCAACACCATATAAGCGCGCTGTGACGGAGGGTTAGGGAGTCAGTGAAGGTACAAGTGAGAGTTCGGCTCAGTCGGCGAGCGACGAAGTGTCATGATGCAGTGCTGTCCAGTTCGCCTATCAGTGATGACGTCGTGGGATCCGTGTAAAGTTTTGAAGACAGTGTTGTCGAGAAGACATGTGATCACCGACTGCGAAGGGGAACGACACGTCAGCGCTACAGTCTACGTGGAGGGACTCGTCAAGCCACTGAATATGAAAGGACTTTAATTGTTCTGGAATACTCTCGAGTGTTTGGCTTGGAGCGCATGTGGTTGATTGCTCCTTATTGGTTGTTAAACTCGTGTGAGTGGTATTGTGATTGAACCAGCCAAGTTTATGTGATTTTTGTACTGCCTTGATTGAGAATGTGCTGTTTTTCTGTCCATCAACTTTTGGCTCTGACTCAGTCTTTGGATCACAACCGGCGTTCGCTGGCGCACTAAAAGTACCTGCCCTTGAATTGTCCGTGCTTTCGTGGTGCGCTTTGGGGGCGATACGGCAGCCCTTGGAATCTGCTCGGCTGTTGCCTCCCATTAACGGGGTTGTGACCATAGGGACGGCGAACTCACTCATTAGTCGAGTCACTCGGACTCACTCAGACTCAGATCAAGCCGCGAGTCTGAGTCGGAGTGGGTCCTGGTGCGTAATATTTTTGTGAGTTTCAGTACGAGTGAGTCCGGTTGAAGAAACTTTTCGTCAGTGTGAGTCTGAGTGATTCCGGCTCAGGAAAATTTTGGTGAGTTTGTGTCCGAGTGAGCCCCAAGCGGAAAATATATTTCATGGGAGAGTCTGATTGAGCTCCACAATTTTCGCCGACCTATGGTTGTGACACCCGCGAAGTGTACATCACAAAGCGCAGCTTTAGTCGGAAACTTGACATTACACAATTAACTGATGTCGCAGAAGCCGTGTCTAAACTTCACAATTCTTATGGAAATAAGAGGTTTGCTTGATTAAAATACTGCGCTACAGTTACTGGGACATAAGTTAGAGAGGACGCACGTTACGAAGTGGACAAGACAAGCGCTTGTCGTGTCCACTTCCTAACGTGCGTCCTCTCTAACTTCTTATGTCCCAGTAACTGTAGCGCAGTATTTTAATCATGCAAAAACCAACTAGCCCGATGCCTGACTCTGAAGAGGTTTGTTACAACAAAATGCACGAAATGATAGGGTACTAAATTATCATAATGCAAATGAATGAAACAAAAGCCAAATTGAAGAAAGCGATGCCACTTTCTTCATTTCCATAATAGACGGATGTCCAGTTATATCGGAGAGCCACGTACAGTTTTCTCGTATCGCTTGCAAAACCGGTAGTTATTTTCACTGAACACGCCAGAACATTATTTTTAAAATGATAATTGCTATTTGTAACACGTAACGTAGACTTCTTTCGGTAGGACCATTAAGGCGTATTTAGTTAGTTTGTTTCTGGCGTTCCTAGTCTCTTTCTCACTTCAACGATACCAAATTGAGCTCATGTTCACGCTTACTTATACTATAGACTATCACAACTTATAGAGAAGAAATAGTAACAGTTAGGTGCTGTCCTCACCTCAGTGACATTCACCATCTGACCCCTTGGCAAGTGCTCCTCTGTCGCGCACGGGAAGCCCAACGTGTAATTCCCTGGTGTGTTCGGCTTGTTGTCAGGGTATTTCGGCCTGTACCATCTGCCGGCCATTCCCAAGGAAACGGCAAACGTAATATTTGGTGGCCATTTGTCTGTATCGTACGCAAGGCTCCAGATGGTGTTGCCCTGTTGGTTAGACAATTTAACACATTTGAGAACTCGGTCAAGGGTGACGCATCAAATACTAGGAGTCGTTTGTCTGTGCTACATCTGTCTTTATAAGGAATATAATTCGCAGTACCTTACTTGCCCTGCGGCCAGAAATGTGCCCCAAACTTACAACGATAACTTTACAATTTACAAATGCGAGAAAACAGTGTGCGTAACAGCATCAGGGGAAAACTTCGAGGCGAGTTAAGTATAAAAATTAATGCATAAAACAAACACAAAACACGGTACTTCAACACTTTTCACCTATTTATCGATTGTTTATGAGCTGCGCTAGTCGTTTAGAAAAAAAAAAAACGAAATAACTTCATATTCAGCAAATTGGCGAAATCTGCTAGAAATTATAGTTGCACGTAAAAAGAAGCATACGAGGAAATATGCGAGATTCAAAGTACGACCACATGCGAATCATACTTTTTGCACTGACAACAAAACAAATGCGATATCATGAAGGCAATCTAATCCCAATTAGACCTTGATACGAGTTATCGGCCGTTGTCTGTTAGGTGAGAGCTTGAGCGCCAGCTGTCGAGCGAATGAACAAAGCGCGGTGGCCCGGATCGTGGACTCCGCGATCACCTCCACCAGATCTGCGCGTTGTCGAGGTGGATCGTGGAGGCTACGCCCTGATGTAGACGGCATTCAAAATTTTGGTCGACGTTTTCCATCTGCTAGGCGAATACACGAACGCCCTTAGCTTACGTTTACAAATTTGCATGCGCCCATAACTTATGACTTAAGAGGGTGTTGAGGCGAGCTCGTTGGTACGGATCCATAAGAATACGCAGCGCTAAAACGACACAACACACGGCGAAAACAAGGGCGGGCGCTGACTGCCAACGTTTGTTTATTGTGCGTTTAACAAATATATAGAGGGCGAAAAAAGAAGGGAAAGGGAAAGATATAAGGACAACACAGCACGTGAAATCTTTGAGACCTACACGATGATGTGCAAAGGCGCGCAGTGTTTCAGTGCCCCTTCGCTCACCCTAACAGACAAGGAATTCCGCTATTTCCGCTAATAATCATAAACAACTTGTTCCAAAGTCACCGTCATACCCATGCGCACAAGTTCTCATCCTTCCCAGTTTCCCTTTCTCTTTTTTTTTCGCCCTCTATATATTTGTTAAACGCACTATAAACAAACGTTGGCAGTCAGTGCCCGTCCTTGTTTTCGCCGTGTGTTGTGTCGTTTTAGCGCTGCGTATTCTTATGGATCCATAACTTATCTTTATCCCCGTCTGAACTGCATGTACGAAAGCGCTGGTTGCTTAGACTCTACCCTTCAATCTACACAGCGAGAGAAGTGGCCCCGGTGAAGCCCCCCGTACGAAAACCATACATAATCAAGATCGCAATTGAGTTTAAAGTAAAAACTTATTGATTCCTCTTTTTCGGGGTACCTGATCTGGCGCGCCTGCCCGAATGGTCTCATTAAGCTAGCAGGCGCGACGCAGATATCGGAAAGGTGTGCGGCACGAGAGATTGGACAGCAAATATGAAATGATTCAAGATGAGCTGTAAAAAAACACGAAAATACTTTACGTCTTGATTCTTGATTTCACAATTCTTAGTAAGACTTTCGACTTTGATTACTAGTGAAAGTTTCCGGCATATCTTAGACAAATGAGCATTTCCGAGCGCCTTATAACTGCACTAGGGAGCCTCTACATAAGAGGGCAAATGGCTGTGAAGACAAACGTTGGTAATACAGATTGGTTGGAGTTTCAAAACATAGCCAAAAAAGTTTCCATTCTTCCGCCATAGTTATATATATGGAACACGTACTCAGAAAACTGCAGCCTCGGATGGAAGTGACACTTAGGTGGCGCAAAGATAAGCAGTTTGGAATGTGCAGGTGGTACGTTCGCT
Source organism: Rhipicephalus appendiculatus (assembly GCA_030522465.1). Classification (NCBI taxonomy): domain Eukaryota; kingdom Metazoa; phylum Arthropoda; class Arachnida; order Ixodida; family Ixodidae; genus Rhipicephalus; species Rhipicephalus appendiculatus. The sequence goes on from JALIZH010011407.1 coordinate 10,385, forward strand.
GCAGTAAATAAAAAGCAGTACAAAATGAAGCCAAGAAAAGTATAGGGGACGGTAATTGTACTGTTTAAAGTTTATTGTAGTGATTGTGATATAGATGTGAAGACATTAAAGTGGACGAAAAGACAAGTTCCCGCCGGTAGGGACCGAACCTGCAACCTTCGGATTACACACCCGAAGCTCTTTCGAATTGCGAATTACGAATTACGAGATACGACAGCCGCTCTCACAGCGGTCGTACCTCGTACACTTTTTGGAGTACACTTATGTGCAAGCAAACTGTGGGAGTGCTTCTTACATTATTAGCAGGCAGCATAGAAGACTTAATGCCCCTCATTTGGAATGCAAAAGTGAACGAGAAGATCGATATTTCACTAAATTAACGTAAAGAAAAAGACTATCTGTGACAACAGGTAAGCTCTTAACAGTTACGAAAATGATGAATAGATGTTGCAGAATACGTTTCCCTACAATGCAAAATAGGTACTGATGGTAGATCTGCAGAAGAAATCTGTAAAAGGATAGTATTGGGAAAGATAGCAATGAGCGGTCTTTGAAATACGATGAAAAGGAACAATATTTGAGAAATAATCAAAAGTAGTCTGGAAAATGCTAATGATTGCATGGCCATTCACGGGTGCTATTCGTTGACCGTGGGAAAATGTGGAAGATGGAAACTAGGTGTATTAGAGCTACGGCGCTGGCACAGAGTTTTGATTATTCCATGGGCAAAAGCTTAAGGATAGCGTTAAGGAGAATATCTCGCGTCGGAGTCGTTGGTTGTGAGCGAAAAATCATCATCTTGTTTGTGACCGAAAAATGAAGATGCAAATAAAATAAATAATAAACATTTCCGGGTCTGAGTGAGGATCGAACCCAGGCCGTCTGCGTGGCATGCAGGTGTTCTACCACACAGCCTCGCCTCAGCTTGGAAATACAGTGAAAATAACTTCCTCTGCTTGGAAATGCAGTGAAAATAACTTCCATGCTTCGCAAACGCAAGCGTCCTTTATATAGGCGTCGCAATATAACATGTAATATCGCAGTAATATTGTGTGGTACAAGCGTACATTGCCATCGGGTGTCAGAACATGTGACTATCATAACGACTTCGTCGTTTAAAGCCGGCCATCCATTACAAAAGGCACACACGTTACTGCGCGTATTCCCTTAACACCACGTAGTGGGAGCATAGCAAGTATGCACTAAGTGGTGGACGTACGCACAGGATATCGCTATCGTGTTCAACTCTTGAAGGCGAAGCTTAAGGGTCCCCCCAATTTTTGTTGTCATGTAGCGTGGGTCACCAGTTCATTGCTGCTGGAATTTGTGTTGCCTAAACTTGAATGTAAGAGGATTCAAGGTGGGCTATGCACAAGGTGGTTAGATGACATTCTTGAGCGCACAAGAAAACATCCAGAAGAGTTTGAAAGTTTGCATTTGACAGGTGTTACTGGCGGTCACATACTCAGGGTGTCATATCAGTAGCCATCTATCCGATGGTAACTAACAAGAACAACAACAACAACGACAAAATAACCAACGATGACGACGGCAACAGCAGCAGACTAAGTCCATTTCGATACTTACGAGACGCACAGGATAAGCGTTAGGGGGAACATGTTGCAGGAGCCTCCTGGAAGTTATTGTTGGCGGCACCATGTGGCAGTCAGCGAACAGGTAGTCAGTTTCCGGGACGTGTGCGACGGCGACGAAGACGTCAACAGGGTAAATCCTGCAAAAGGGAAGACGCACCAGTTTGATGTTTAATCATGCGGGACAGAGATGGACTTTGACATCTGCGACTACGAAAAATGACGACTACGTACGTCCCACGAGTACGGATAAGCCGGAGGTCTTAAAGCAAAGTCGCCAAGGAACATTTTCTCATATTAACTACCTACCCTTACACTTTGGGGGGGGGATGGTTGACCAGAGACGCTGTGTAGCACAAGGCAAAGAAATGACACTGAATTTTAATGGGAGAAGGTACAAACTTTTCATTACAGGTAAGTACAGAAAGCCCAATTTGCATGTAGCGTATGATATACTTAGCGTTTTCCATTTCACCATTCCTTTAAAGTTTGCTGTTTCAGCAGCAGGCTTCTTTTTAGCCGCGACATGCGTCATCTTGTGTGTGGCTTGCCGCATGCGCTTGGCGTTTCGTGCACGATCTCGAGGAGCCACTTGAGAAGCATGCGTGTGAAATGCGGAGCTGTCGAGCCTACACCGTCTCCATATCTGCCTGGTGTCACGCAGGTCACGTGACCACAGGGGTGGTGGTTAATAAATCAATATATAAATAAAACAGAATGATGATGAAGATGATGTTCGGGATGATTATGATGTTCGAAATGACCAAGCTTCGCTGTGCGGCGGATTTCACGGCGTGGAGCTGGCTGAGTTCGCTTAAACAGTGAAACTTTTTAAGCCGGTCGTAGTGTGTCCGATACGAACATAATAACTCCTCGCCGCGGTGAGGTCATCACGCGTTGCACGCGCCTTTTCCGCTAGCCCACGCGCGGCTGCGCCACCAGCCACCCTGCCTGGATACTGCGCGCAACCCCTCGGTCGCGCCAGACGTGATGTCGTGGCCAACTGCACATGCGCTCCTTCGTTCCGCGTAAAGTCGGCGCGTGGCGGCGGTGCGCCAGACAAGGGCAGACCGAAGAAGTTTCGAACGGCCAATGAGGAAGCCGCTAGATGCGATCCACTGTCCTAGCACGGCCGCTGGATAAAAAAGAAGGTGCGGCCTGCTGTGTGCCGCCGAAGTGGCGTCTCGGGCCTAGTTCTCCTCGCGCCTGCTCTGGCGCCTCAGCTCGTCCCACGGAGAAGCGCTTCCACATGCATTGGTACGCGCGACAGCGACTCTAATCAGGCCGTAAATACCGCTTTTTGTAGTTGAACATCACAGCTTGAATATTGAAGTCGTTATTAGAAGGGACCATTACACCACATATATGAAAAGTTTGCCCTAGGAGTGCCAATCTTTCGTAGAGTGGGCCTCAATACTCTCCATGAAGGCTGCCCGCTTGAATCATCTGCAGCGAAAAGTGCCACTGATCCCGTTAATGGGGAGGCAATCGCCGGGCAGATTCCAAGGGCTGACGTATCGGGCCACCGAAGCGCACCACGAAATCGCAGACAATTTAAATGGTGCACTAGCGAAGGCCGGATGCGGTCCAAAGACCGAGTTACAGCCAAGCGTTGACAACATAAACAAAATGTATTCTCAGGTAAGGCAGTACAAGCATCACACAAGCTTGCACACTCGGCTGGTATCAATTACAAGTCACAACATCACTTAGATGGTGTTTAATAAAACAACGGGAACAAACTTACCGCGCCCCAAGTGCAATCTCATCCATTAGAAACTATCAAAGAACACTTAAAGGCCTTGAATATTCACCAAACGTGTGCAGCCCACAATTCTTCGAACGTTTCTCGAATATTTATCTTCCAGGAGACACTCAAACGAACTCCAGCGCTGATGGTCGTCTCGGCGACACTCTTCAAAACAGAGCTCTCACGGCGTCATCACTCGATTCTTCAAGATCGACTGACCGCACTACACGACTCACCCGAACAACATAACTTCGATCACTTACAAACCACGTCGTACCCTCCGTCACCTCTCGTTTGGATCGTTCCCGGCTTCGCGAACATTCCAAGTTATTGTTCGGCGCGTACCACAGCAACAACTAGGGGAAAGAGATTCGTCTCGTCGGTCCGTCTGTGGCGGGCGCCCCCAACAGAGGCCCCACTACGATGTCTCGAATTCTCCCCATCTGCGCGGGTGTTAGGCTGTCGCGACGGCGTCTTCGGTGTAGAGGGTAAGGGTGCGCCCTGGTCGCCTTCTGATAGTTGTTTTCTTTTAAAGACGATAGTCTTATTTGGGATACTTAAACGGAGAAATTTTGGTCTGTCTGTCTGTTTCTCTGTTTGTCGGCACGTCACACGATTCAGCCACCCGGCCAAAGTTTAACTCCATGCCTAAAGGCCACCAAACTTGAACTGGTGTATGCGATGATACTTTCAGCGTGGTCGAATAAAAAATAAATATTACGCATATCTGAGGCACTACATCATTATCTAGGCATTATACAGTGTGTTCCTTTTATTACAAAATCTACAGATACGTAATTCTAAAGATCCTAGTGCTCAAAGAAGCGAGACGCAGTGCAAAAAAAACCCCTCTGCCCATCGATTTCACTACGACGCCATGGTGCTGCCACCTGGCAGCATAAGCTGGGAGTTCCGAAGCCGATGTTTCCCGATAGCGCGACAGATGGCGTCCATATCTCACGCAGCGCCTGCTCTGTTTTTCGATGGCGTCCATATCTCGCGCAGCACCGCCTATATATAATCAATGCCAGCCAGATGCGGCCAATTCAACGTATAGTAGGCGCTGTCTGAGGCAAGGCAAAACATAGGAGTACGGCCGGCACAAGACTATCGTCTTTCGACGACATTTGCAGCGAAGCACGCAGATACGCGGCCAATTTTTTCGTTGCGCGTGTCCGTTGACGTGCTCGGTCGACGCGGTGATTTGATGCTGTCGTTTGGAAGCAGCGGCGCGCGCCTGTTTTCGCGCTCGTTTGTGACAAGAAGAAGTGCTCTATTACGAATAGCACGCATCCAGACACTAGATCGCAGGGGAATACGTGGTAATTCACAGTAGCGTCTCTTATCGCGTTCGAGCTGCTCAGTGGCACACAACTTGGCGGCATCACACCACTGGAAAAAACTGTCTGCCACACACGTGCGCACCAAAGAACCGTACTCAAGCACAGGAAACATGAGGCATGCTGCCCCCCACACACGATCACACACCAAAAAAAGCACACGAAAAAGCACACGGACACGCACAAATCCTGAGGCAACCCCATTGTAACACGAAGTGTCGTCTTCTTTGAAGACTGGAGTAGTGGCGCCCTCACTAAATATGCGGCCGCCTCAGCCGAGACGCGCTCGCCCATTGACGGCGCCACGACGCAACAGGCCGCACCTTCTTTTTTATCCAGCGGCCGTGGTCCTAGACTCGACAGGAACTTGGCATATAACGAAGCATCTCTTGGAATCACTTCATATAATTTGGCATCACTTCATGTGGTCACGTCCCGCTAGGAACCGATCAGCTCCGCTGTGCCTTTAGCCTTGCGCCACTAGTGCAAGCTAACCCCGGCTATTTTCTTTTTGTTTTGTTGCTGCATCCTCCGTTTCGCGTCACTTTAGTAGGGGAGGGCTGTGTATATAGTGGGACTTGAACGATTTCTGAGGCGCATACCTGCGCTAGAAATTACGCGCCTGCGCACATACGTTTCGCTTCGGAGTACACAGCTTCGCTGTAAACATCTAATAAATTTTATCCACGTAGTTTAGAAAACCTTTCGATGAAGAACTTGCTTGGAGTAATGAAAGGTGACCACTGTCGAAACGATGCACGGTTTGGTTTCATCTGGGTTGGGTTTAGCGAACACATATCTGTGAGCGCAAATTTAAACACAGTGTGCTGAATGTCGTTCACTTTCGTGCTTAAGCCTGATCCATACCCAGGAATTCGGGACATCGCTTTTAGTTCACCGTTTTTCACACCACGTGGCGTACGGACCTTCAACTTTCAAAATTGGCGCGATGACGCATGCCGCGCGGCAGACAAAACGACAATACACATGAAAAAAAGGCAGCACGATATCGACTATCGCCACCGAGAGCGAACAGTGATCGCGGACTGATAAGCGCAAGGCGTACGACGAGCGGTCGGCTGGCTGCTCGATCGTGAATCGGCAGTTATATTGCAACGAATGCGTGCACACAAGTCACTTGTCTTTGCTTGAAAAGGGCGTGCTGCCTGTTGTCATTTTCAACATATTTCGTCCGATTGTATTGTTGTCGGTCCCCACGGGTTTTTTTAGAAACTAAGGACGTCCTTTTGTCGCTGCCGTTTTCGTGATCTTAGAAAGCTAATTTCAAGACAATAATACCAGCCTACGATATGGTAATGACGGTTTGAGGATATGCAGAGACTCGACGTCCCTAATGTTTGTTGGCGTCACTTCACAAATGGTCTTTTTTTTTTTTTTGCGCTATAGAGTGAAGGAATAAGGCCGTGCGATATTCACTGCCAGTGACAATCTTTTTCAGGGATCAAAAAAGGAGCTAAAATAAAGGCCGAGATTGATTACAGGGACGAGATTGCTCAATGACCTTCTGAATTTAAGCATTCTAAATACGGCGCTTTCATTTAAACAACGCTCTTTACGTTTCTAGAGCACATAATAAAAGACGTCCGAAATAACGTATTTCATTATGCACACGACATGCTATACAGCTCGTCGGCGCCTCTTTGCTAACTGTTCGTGAAAGCGTAATGAAACCAATTATATTCAGGTATCCGACCACCCACCGCGGTGGTATAGCGATCACAGTGCTCGGGTTCTGACCCGAAAGCCGCGTGTTCGATCCCGGAAGCGGCGGTCGCATTTCAATAGAGGTGAAATGCTATATATACTGCATACTGTGCGATGTCAGTGCACGTTAAAGAACATCAGCTGGTCGAAATTTCCGGAGTCCTCCACAATGGCGTCCTTCATAATCATAACGTGCTTTTGGGGCGTAAAACACTTGATAATATTTGGATGTACACGACCGTAAAACCACCTCTTTGTTTCGCTGGATCTGCGGTCTGCACAATGGCGTCAGGTCTTGGTTTTTGACCCGGCTATTTCGGCCCATTTTATTTAGAACGAGGAACGCGTACAAGCGAGTTTGAAGTTAGCGCTCGTCTGGTTTCCTTGCCGCTACTTGTGTCATTGTTTCTTTGCTCGTCCTGCTCAAGAACAGCGTGCTTACATTTTTATATGGTAATGTTTCTTAAAAGGTCACTCGCCTGTACCTATTTAATACTTGCATGACGTGATAAGTATTTAAAGCAACCACTCATTGTGCAATTCAGATGTGTGACGCTGGTGCTATTCTACGCTTCTGCCACGGAATATTACATGTGTTAAGGGGGGCACCTCACACTACATGACATTATTATAGGTTTTTCTTTTCGAAACAGTTTCAAGCACAGTCATGTCCATGTTGTAGAAAACCTGTTTTCCATGCAGAAGTCCTGGGTTCAACTTCCGTATGAGCCGAATGTTCATATTGTTTATTTATTTTTGCCCACAGGCAACGCTTATTTTTGGCTCACAACGAAAGACGCCGACACCAGTTCCGACACCGGATTCTCTGCAAAACGAGCTGTTTAACGCGATCAAGTTAAAACAGATCGCTCTTTTGTGGAATACTTAGCCACCAATGAAATCACAAGTGGCTCCAAAAACGCGTGGTTGGTGCAATATCTATAGTATACCATGCCTTGTTCACATTCGTGACGACTCTAATAAGACAAGTGCTCATCTTTTAAAAAAAAATTTGTGGTTGAGAAAATAATAATTATAATAATAATAATAATAATAATAATAATAATAATAATAATAATAATAATAATAATAATAATAATAATAATAATAATAATAATAATAATAATAATAATAATGTGTTATTCTTATAACATATTATTATTACTGCTGCTGCTGTTGTTGTAAAGGTGTTTATTGGACGCTGGCGTAGGGGTTGGCCGGTAGCTTGATCAACGACTCAAATCAATGGACCTTGAGAGCGAGCGAGCGGCGCCCTCGGGCAATGCGTGGTAGACACAGACCCGCGATGTCACTGGAGAGGGTCACCCACTTATTATTATTATTATTATTATTATTATTATTATTATTATTATTATTATTATTATTATTATTATTATTATTATTATTATTATTATGTGTTCTCCAACCTTTCCCTGAATACTTCAAAGACCAAATTCACGAGTATATCGCGCAAAACATCTATCATGTCTTTTCCATGCTCTGTCTGAATACCGTTTCGTTATGTAAGGTTTATGAGATCAGTGATCTTGGTGTTGTTTTTGATAGCACGTTAAATTTTTCTCCTCACACTAAACGTGCTGCCATGCACGGCCATCGTTCTCTCGGCTGTGTTTGCAGAATCTCTCGAGAATTCAGTTCTCCTACAGCCTTCCACAAATTATACACGGCAATATGCCTTCCTCAACTTGAGTATGCATGTGTGATCTGGAATAGAATTACTAAATCCAGCAGTAACGCCATTGAGCGAGTCCAGAAAAAATTCCCAAGCATTTACAACCATCGTTATGCTAGAAATGACTCTGGATCTTGTTCTAACACTGCTGGATTATTATCATTGCCATCACTTTACTGCCAACGAAATCGCGCTGACCTGTTATTTCTTTACAAGCTAGTTCACGGTATGATAACCTGCCCTTTACTTCTCAGTTGCATTAATTTTCGAATTCCTTGTAAGTTAACCAGGGAGAATCGACCATTTCATGTACCTGCCAGCTTCTTCCAACACTCTACCGTTCAGAGAATACGAAGTCTCTATAATGTCAACTTTCTTGATTTTGATGTTTTTCATTGTCCACAGTCATTGTTTTGATCCGAGCTTTGCGCTGTCTTAACATAGTTTTGCACATTATACAAATTTTTCCTTTTTCCGTCTTTCAGGAAGCCTTCTGCATAGTTGTGTGTATTCCACATTATTTTTCACTCCCATTCGATGATTCTCGTGTTGCCTTTTTGTTGTTCCCCCTTTGCGTTGATTTATTTTTGTCTCTGCGTTTTCGCTCTTTTTATTTCATGTCTTTTTCTGAAGGCTGTCTGTATTGTGTTATTTTTTTTTTATTTCTGCATGCGCCTGCACTAAGACCTTATGGTTGTTCCCGGGCACATTAAATAAATGATTTATTATTATTATTATTATTATTATTATTATTATTATTATTATTATTATTATTATTATTATTATTCACCAATGAACCACAATCTTGCTTTGAAAAAGTGAGTACTTGTCTTATCAGAGGCGTCACTGATGTGAACGAGGCATGATGCTGTAGTTATTACACCAACCACACGTTTTTGGAGGCGCGCATGATTTCATTGGTGGCTAGGTATTCCACAAAAGAGCGATCTGTTCTAACGCGACAGCGTCAAAGAGCCCGTTTTGCAGAAAATCCGGTGTCGGCGCTGGTGTTGACGTCGTTCGTCATGAGCGAAAAATAAGCGTTGCCCGAGGGCGAAAATTCGAGATAGATGCAAATAAATAAACAATATGAATATTCGGCTCGAGCGGAAATCGAACGCAGGACTTCTGCATGGAAAACATGGGTTCTACAATTCAGCCACGCCGGTGCTCGAAACTGTTTCGAAAAAAGAAAACTATAATAATGTAGTGCCAGGAGCCCCCTTAACACATGTAATATTGCGTGGCAGAAGCGTAGAATCGCACCAGCGTCAGACATTTGAATTGCACATTAAGTTTGTTGCTTTGAAAACCGACCAATTCCCAAGTGCACAGGCATGAGTAATCATCATTATCAGCAACAATATCAACAAAGTGTGCAGCCGCGCATTCGCGCTTGTTGGCTTAAGGATCGCAAAAGAAAGACTTATGGCTTATATAGAGGGCATTTTGCATGCTGTACTTACAGTAGGCATTGCAGGATAGTTTGAAACAGTAAATATTACCAGTACAGACGTACTTTTCTTTCCGGCGGGGTCGTGGTGAGCGCCGAGAAGTTAAGCGAGGCTGGCAATTCAGAAGGCGATGCGAACGGGGCTCGATTGCGCTTTCTCCTCTTCAAGGCGAAGCTCAAACGCACTTAATGTTCTTTTAATTGGTTAATCACGTGCTATAAAGAAGCTCGTTGATAGGTGTACGCCAGTCTTAAGAAATTTTACGTTGAATACAAAGATTTTAATCATATCGTATGGTTCTAGTGACATGTGTTCTCCAGCAGAAATTCCGCATTTCTTCATTGATGAACTAGCTGTAGTTCTACGTGATTTAGCTGAACAAGGCACCATCTCGGCTTTCTCCGCGATGGAAACAATACGGCCTTAGTTTCAAATGAATGAGAACTAACAAAAAATGATGCCGCGGGGAAAGTATAGGGGATGTTATTAGTGGTAATTATAATGTAAATGTGAAGAATGAAAAGTGGATGAAAAGATAAATTGCCGCTCTTAGGGGCCGAACCTGCGACCTTCGAATAACGCGTCCGATGCTCTACCAACTGAGCTACGGCGGCGGTCCTCCCTCCGTCCACTTTATATGTGCATTTAAACCTGGGAGTGTTAGTCAGCACCGCTAGTAGCCATGACGGCGAGTGTGGAACAGTATTTTTCTGCCTGTTGGCGTCACATAGCACATGATCTTACTACGAGCTGGCAGCTTCCCTCGCATACTACCTGAAGGCATCAAGTCTGCCAGAACGAGACCCTCGCTATGCATGCAGGAAAGAAGTGGAAATTTTAGAGGGCCCCTCACCAGGTTTGACAATTTTGAGCTGACGAGTGGAATGCGTACGCTGGGCGTTCACAATCACGTCTGCCAAAATTTGCAACGCAACGCGCCGCGGAAATAGGTCAACTTTCAAGCTGAACGCTCCTTGCCCTTCTTCTCGCGGGCGCGCGCCCAGAGAATGAGGGGATGACGTACACGGTGGAGTAGCCCTACGTAGACGGTAGTGCTGTGACATCGCTCCTCCATGTAGACGACTGTGCTTTGACGTCGCCAGCACTAGCACGTGACACCGCGATAATTTTTTGACACGAAGTGTAGTTTATGCAATTTGTAGCTTGAATAGACGAATAAAACTTGAGAGCAGTAATAAAACACACAAACAGAATGTTTGCGTTTTCTTTTTTCATTTTTTCTGCGAATCGTAGCGAGATGCGAGACTAATGCACCTCCGTTCCGCATGCGTTCGTGTTCTCGCGCTTAGCGCATCGTGCAGATGCCACCCTTACAACGAAACTAATTTTCTATCGCGTTCCAGAGCTCATAAGGCTCATTTATCCTCCCGCGTCATGTTCATGCGGCGCACCGCTTGTCTCGCGTCCGTACAAATGTCGCAGATTTCATGCTCAGTAATAGGTTGAAAGCCAAGTGATCGGCGAGGCGCATTCGGCATAGCTTGCATAGACGAAGCGCATAGAACGCCGCCACAGTACCGCTTGCGTCTCGGCGGCTATAGGGCTGGTTCGATCACGTGGTGCACTCGTGACATTGTGTGCGCAGGACGTGTTTATGCGTATGCGTCATGTGATCCTCCCGCTCACGTGCCGAAGGGGGCTGGGAAGGGATTTGGCTTGCGAAGGCTACACGGGGCGAGCGCCGAGGTTTTCAAGCTCGCCTCCTCGCATCATAGTTTCGAACCGCCTCAAAACATCGGTTTCTCAGCTTCTAACAGACCGATTAAAAAAAGCTTATTCTGGCATAATGCTCTTTATAGGGCGCGCAACCACTTCCAGTGTCTAACTAAAATTCGTTATGTCACCTGGTGAGGGGCCCTTTTTAAGGGCTCGTTTTTCCTTGTTAGACACAATATTATTGGGAGCTAACAGACAATAATGCCAAGGAATATAATAATAATATCTGGGGTTTTACGTCCCAAAACCACGATATGATTATGAGAGACGCCGTAGTGGAGGGCTCCGGAAATTTTGACCATCTGGTGTTCTTTAACGTGCACTGACATCGCACAGTACACGGGCCTCTACCATCTCGAATAATGCCAAGGAAAATATCTGGGATGTTACTAGTAATAAATGTAACGCAAATGTGAAGAAAGAAAAGTGGATGAAAAGATACCTTGCCGTGGGCAGGGACCGAACCTGTGACCTTCGAATAATACATCCGATTTTAAGAAAGGGAAAATAGACAACCACCCGTTTGTAGCGCGAAGCCACAAGAAAATCTATACGGATTTCTCAGAAAGAAAAGCTTCTTAGTTGCAGAAAAATTCGTCCTGGTCCGGGGTTCGAACCCGGGACCAACGCCTTTCCGGGGCGGTCGCTTTACCAATTGAGCAAACCAGGAAGCTAGCAATTGGCAGCGCGAGAGCGAATTCATCGACAACTCGAAGCACATGGACACAAGTAATTCTCATTTGCACTACTTGTGTCCATGTGCTTCGAGTTGTCGATGAATCGCCGTCATCCTACCCTGCAATTAGAAGTGCTCGTCTATTTCATAGGTCAATAAACTCCAATTGATTAGCTTCTTTTTTTCTCGCAGCGCATGAAGCTTTCGAGGAGCTTCTCCGAGCAATACACGCAAGTTAAAAGTTATGAACACTTATGATACAACCAAAAACAATTGTTGCATGGGACAACTGGCCGTGCGGTGATTCGACAAGATAGATTATTTCGCAGCCTATCGCGTTACACTCATTCCCTGTGTTACACTCCGCCTTCAGCTACGTTCGACGCCACGCAAAATAGTCGTCCGCCGAGACATTGATCTCATGCAGAAGACGAAGTGAAACGCTACGCGGATTACATAACGAAACGGCAACCTGCCAGCCATGCATTGCCACGCGTTTTAGATTTTCCATTCAGAAGCTATCCGTTGCCATTCCGTGGCTCACAAGAACATCGTGATAAGCACATAGCCTAAATATATGGACCTGCTTGTGGATTAATCTAGCGCATACGGGCCATCCGGCTGCCTCCACCGTCGTTCTTAATTTTCTGCACAACACGAGTGTGTTTCTCCACAATGACAGTAAGTCTCTTCAACCTACACCACGTCTACGATTACCATCTGCTGTCCAGTAGCTCGTTATATCGCAAGAATAGCAGCGGCGGCACCAAATAATTCCCTCCTTGACTCGAGCGAAGCGTGACAGTCTTGATCGCCGAGAGTTCGACCAGCGCCTCCAACAAGAAGGCGTCGTTCGACAGAGCGAGTAGCAGCACCGATCGCGGATGCAGGTCAGAGGTATACATCCAAAGCCCACCTACTGACTTCTCAGTCCCCTCCGACAACGAATAACTCTGCGCTTCACACGGGCAGCAGGCAATTTAAAATCGAGGCAACAAATTGAAGAAAAGCGCGCTTAGTCTCAACGCACTAATTGGACATATGACGGCGCTTCATGAAATTCTTATTATACGTGAGGCCATAGGCGTGCTCGCGGTGAAGGAGGCAGGGTAGGCGGCTGCACCCCCCCCCCCCCCCCCCCCAAGCACAGTCATTTAAAGGGCACGCAAAATTCAGCCCCCTTACCTTTCCTGAGTCGCCTTTCACGTCAGGTTTTAGTGCCTAGGGTAATGGCTACGCATGGTGTTTTAAAAGTTATGGCGAATGGCGACCAATTAGGCACCCCTGATGTCAGTTGGAAACAGCTGTTTATCCCGTAAATAACCGGTAAAGCTGGGGACCGATGGCAGGCCTTTTTGAGATGCACGTCATCGCTACTCTTTAATTTCTTTGTCGTTGGTTTCTTCGGACTCGGCGACCGGGGGGGGGGGGGGGAGGGCACTGCAACACAAACTGCCCCCACTATGGAAAATCCTGTGCACGCCTATGCGTGAGGCGTTTATTTTCTGGCATTATGGAGCATGAGTCCACTTCTACGTTTCCTGAGCACGGCACAGACGGACAGGTGTGACGAAAGTGAGCTTTTTTAGGTGGGAAATACTGCACAGAAGCGCCCCGAACAAATCCTAAAAGTGTACCGTAACACTGCGGGTGCCCCATCAGCGCATTCATTGGCGTTGCCTTTGAAGAGGCTCGAAACCCAATCATGACAGCATGACAACGATGTCGCAATGGACACAAGCATACCTTTACGGCCCCGAGCGCGTAAACATGCAGTAAATTCATTTGCGCAGACGTCTGAGAGCCACGGCGTGCCCACAGCAAGTTAAAGGCGCGATATTCATCTCTACGCAGTCGAAAAATACAGACAAGTATACCGTGTCTAACGAAATGTGGCCGCAAGCATGATGCATCACTTTCTGGAGCACTGCCTTCTCGCTGCACGCTCCGCGATAGTAAAATTCGAAGAGCGAGCGGTGCGGGAACATGACGCATGAACTCCATTCCTCGCTTTCTTATCAAGGAGAGAAAAAAAGGGAGAGGGAAGCTCGACCCCAGCGTGCGCCGAGGCGAGATTACGATGGCAGCGCCCCGACAGTAGCGAGCTGCTGCTCCGCGGCCGGTCGCTGCGGCCTGGGAACTTTTGACCAACACTGGACATTATAATAATATCGTCGAATAATTTACTGATTATCCATCTACCCGCACTTCATGATTGCCTACATCTATCACTGATAAAGTCTAATCATCACCTCTTAAATACCCTTCTCTTGACACTTTATAGATAGGTTGAACAAATTTTCACCGAAAATCATTCCTGATTACTAATTATCGATAGCTATCACTAAGAACAATTCCATGCTGTTACCTGTCTCGGATCGCAATTTCATACATTGAATACCGTATATAGATCCTTGTGAGTTAAAGCCTTCTATTCTACGCTTAAAATCGGTGAATTCGTTATTACAAGTGATTACTTATATCGACAGGGTGCGAATGTGCATTAATACTGCTGAGTAAGTCTCAGTTGCTGTGAGTTCTGGGGAGGTCATAGTAACTTTTAATAATTATCCATACTAATTAAACTAAAATACCTAAAATAAATTAGCTTTGACAATCACTACTGCTATTTACTTACATGCGACGATGATCTAGTATAACTTGTACATATTGCAGTGCGATCTATAAATATGTATATATTATGTAGGTCCATTTATACTGACCGCTTTCACCCATAAGTTGTAAATAAATTGTTATGTTCATCAGTACCTTTAATTACTTATACTCAATGGAGGAAAATTCATATCAGTATCAATGTGTGTTGTTCATTCTTTTTCTTTGAACAGCGAAGCCATATTCTCATTTTTGGTTATTTACTTTAATTAACCAAATACTTGTCATGGCTAATTATGAACTTAAGATCTCCATAGTATTCATACCCTGCCTAGGTTGAGCAGCTTCAACAAAAACAACCTTATATAAAAATGCTGTGAAATTTTCTCGCATTCTGGGGCAACGGAAAGCACTATAAAGCGCTTTCCCCCTATCAGGTGGTTTCACTGCAATGCACCTTTTTACAAAAGTGCCCGTCGAACCTCAGAAACTTCGTCAACGTCAGCCAAATTTCACAGATACGAACATTGAGTCATGGACATTATCAAATTTCAGTGATTTAAGCAGGTGAAGGCGCATTGTTCTTATATAAATTTCTAAACTCTCTCCTATGGAGTTTTACATAGCACATAAAAGTGGTCCTCGAACCCAGAATTTTTATGGGAATAAAGCGAAATTGCTTGCATTGTGAGATAATGGCGCCCAGATTATATACACGGAGTGATTGAAGTGTATATTGTGGCGTTGAACTGTAATTAATGTTTAAAAGTGGTTTCCCATTGAGTGACGCTGCAACTCGGCAGCTGCACAAGCGATGGCGCTAGTTGTCGATGTCCAGAATTCCTGGACATGCCTGAAAAGGGGCATACATGCGTGGCATAACGGCTCTTTCACGGACTGAGTCACTGCATTAGGATGACCAAGATCTGGAAGTGTGAAACGCTGTCGAAAATATTCCAGTGTCAGAGGTACAGAAACGAAAAGCTCGCAAAAACCGCTTAAAATGTATTCGAGATCTACTGCTCGTGGTTTAACGTGGCTCGTAATTATATTTAATGCTAGCGTTTCTTTGACCCAAAAAGTTACCATTGTGGATTGATAAGGTGATTGTTTCACAACAGCCTACAAGCCGACCAAGAATGCAATTCCAGGCTGTAAACCGGTCAGAAATCGCATTGTTTCTATTAGGAGAAAAAATCGACCGAAAAATTACACGCGAATCTAAACGTATGCTCCAAATTCCAAAGCTTTGGAAGCAGAACTGGACTTCTGTAGAAGACATTCTACAACTTCAAGAGGCTGTAGAGCAATCATCAAGGAAGGATGCGCTGCAAAAAAAAGATTTCAACGCAGATGCCGGCAATGAAGATTGCTGGCAAATTCATAATGGCTGAAAGCTGTAAACCTGGCCAATACATGATAACTTTTCTTCCCCCAAGGTCACTCCATATGTAACCGTCGCTTCAAGTAGCACCCACAGAACCTAAGAGTTAACACTACAGAAGGTTGTCAGCAAGGTTGTCAGCATATAAATTGAAGAGACTATACACTAGGAAATAAAACAGGTGAAAAGGCTCGGTAGTTGACAGCAGAACACTCTCTGGGGATATAGTGTGTGAAATATCGCTACCTAACAGTAGATCTAGTGCTTTTGACCAAGGCCGTGCCACTGTCTAAAGGTTAAAGCGTCGTAATGCAGATTTTTCGTGAGCGTGGAACTATAATTTATTTTAACTAGTGTTATATCTGCGCAGCCTCGAATTACAATCACAGTGAGAGTGTTAACAGCACTAGTTACTGGCCTCCTAATTGCCCTCCAGTCGTTCTAAACATCAAAGCTCTATAACCGCCGAAGACTGGCGTGCCATTTTATATATATATATATATATATATATATATATATATATATATATATATATATATATATATATATATATATATATATATATATATATATATATATAAGTAGTTTTCTCTTTGTCAGTGGGATGCATCGGTGTCTGCCAGTAGCCTGATCGGAGGTCCACAGATGAGAAGTAGGACGCCGAGTGGAGACAGTCAATGACGTCATCGATACGGGGAAGTGGATACACATCCTTTTTCGTCACGGAATTGAGGCGCCGGTAGTCGACGCAAAACCTCCAGGATCCGTCCTTCTTCACGAGTATGACCGGCGCAGCCCAAGGGCTAGAAGAATCTTGGATGACGCCCTTGCCCAGCACGTCGTCCACCTGGTCAGCGATGAGCTTACGCTCTGATACGGACACGCGGTAAGGCTTCTGACCTAATTGGATGCGCTAAGCCGGTGTCGATCCTGGGAAAAGCTTGCTTATTGGGAATGCGCACTTGGGTAGTTTCCTGGCTGAAATCAAACAACGAGGCATGCTTGCTAAGGACACTAACCAGAACTTCACGCTTCTCGGAGGTCAGTGACTTGTTAAACATATTCAGGAAAAGCGACGAGTCTTTAGGAACACCAGGGCTTATATCAAGTGCCCGGGCTTTGTGCGATGTGTCATTATTTAAAGCAGCTATGTCGACGCTGATATTCACTTCAAACGATGCAAACTGCATACCACTCGATAGCACAACAGACTGGTCAGATAAATTTGATACCCACAGTGTGGTTGTTTCGCTGGCCAGAGATATAATGCTTTGAGGAACGAACACACTTTTCTTCATAACGATAGAAGACACAGGCCCAACAATAGGATCAAGTGCATCGGTGTCAACACTATCAGCAGCAAGTCGAACTCTGGGTACGGAATGTGCCGGGAGGAGATCTTTAACAACCGTGAGGGTGCGTAAACAGGTAGAAGGTCGGTCGGCAAGAGGGGGCAGAAAATGCTCGCCGGTTCCACAGTCAAGCGTGGCTCCACATTGCTGTAGGAAGTCGAGGACAAGAATTACATCGTGAGTAGACTGACCAAGAACTGCAAATTCGGCTTGATATAACTTATCAGAGAAATAAACGTTCACGGTGCAGACACCAAGTGGTCGGAGCAATTATCTACTTACTGCACGAAATGTGTTAGCGTTGTCCAAGCGAAACGTTACTTTACGACCTAGTTGGGTTTTGAAATCTAGGCTGATGACGGATACACTCGCTCCCGTGTCTACTAAGGCCGACGTAGCAACATTGTCCATCATCATCATCATCAGCCTGTCTACGCCCACTGCAGGGCAAAGGCCTCTCCCATGTTTCTCCAATCAACCCGGTCCTGTGCTTTCTGCTGCCACGTTATACCTGCAAATTTCATAATCTCATCTGCCCACCTAATTTGCTGTCTCCCCCTCACGCGTTTGCCATCTCTTGGAATCCAGTCAGGTACCCTTAATGACCAGCGGTCATCCTGCCGACGTGCTACGTGCCCGGCCCATATCCATTTCTTCTTCTTGATTTCAACTATGATATCCCTAACCCCCGTTTGTTCCCTGACCCACTCTGCTCTCTTCCTGTCTCTTAAGGAATCAACATTGTCCACTAAAACACTAATCTTGTTGTAATGCATGGTGACTGGCGGAGGCATCGGGGGGTGTAGCTGAAGATTACTGGCGACCTCACCTCCATTGGTCGCGCCGCCTAGTTTCCCGGCCGCGGAGATGTGAGACGTCGCCGAGGAGATGGAGATCTGTGTTGCCGTGCACGCGGTGGCATCAAGCTTCGCACGGAAGCTGGTGAGCAGCTGCGGTAATTCGGCCGATAAGGCGTCCTGCTATCAGGGTCGGAAGGCCAGTTGGTACCGTCACCATGGTAATTGCTGCGCCGATGAAAGTGAATGGTGGCTCAGACGATGGTGCTGACATGCGACGGCGAGGAGGACAAAAGCGGGCGACTTGGCCGCGGACGCCACATTGGATGCAGACGGGGCGCTCACGAGCCATGCTGAAATTGCCAGCTGAAGGATAAATGTCGCGGCCGTCCTACAGTTGAGAAACTGCAGTCCGCGTGCGAAGCCGTCGTGGATCTGTTAACCGAGATGAGCGTTCAGTGCAGGGCTTGGTACCCTTGGAGACATCTACGGAGTTGTAGACATCTACGGAGGCAGCGTTGATGGACGTCACACCCGGGTCGTAGGGAGGAAACGGCACCCGAACCCGAGGAGACGGAAGAGACGCCGCCTCATGTCGGCCGAGCTCTTCGCGCACCACTTGACGAATAACTAAGGCGAGGTCGGACGGGGCTGGAGCGACGTCAACGCTGGCGACATTTGTTACTTTGGCCAAGCGGCCGAACTTCGGTGTGATGCGCCGAGCTTTTAAGGCTTCAAATGTGCGGCAGTGCAGGATGACGTCACTTACGGACTCCAGACTGTCCTTCGCAATGAAGAACTGGCAGAAGTCCTCCGCGATCCCTTTTAGAAGGTGACCAACTTTGTTCTCTACGGTCATCCAAGGGTCCAGGGCCTTGCACAACTTCAGCACTTCCTCAATGTAGGTCGTGCAGGTTTTTCCGCAGGAACTTGAGCGCGCTGGATTAACGTTTGCTCGGCACGCGCCTTTTGGCCGCTGCGTCTCCGAAGCACTTCCTGATTTCGTCGATGTACTTCTGCCATGTTGTCAAGCTCTATTCATGGTTTTAATACCACACAGACGCGGTTCCCTTCAGAAAGAGGCTTACACTGTTAAGCTGACCGGTGGCCTTCCAACTCGCTCAAGCGACCTGCCCGTTGCTAGAAGCTAAGCCATGCGTCCACATCTTCACCGGCTTTTTCTGCGAAGGGTCATGGCTCGATGTAGGGGTTGCCATGGGAGACTGGAGGCAGGTGTCTGGAGACTGAAGGCAGCTGGGATTGTCCTTGTCAGTTTCGGAAACCATCGCTGGCGGCAGACCAGCGATTCGTCTAC